>PVKU01003863.1:146870-164483 GCA_004027475.1 Anoura caudifer | reverse complement strand
TAGCTATTGGCTCAGGGGATTGGCGCCACTATACCTTATTGGTATTGGCTCAGGGGATTGGCGCCTCTATACCTTATTGGTTGTTTACAGACAAATACGGGCAGGAAGGCTTCCCGGGCTTACGCCTGGGATTTAAAATTTTCTATTTCCTCATATTGCTTGTTTTCCTCTATTTCTCAACCTTTCCACGGTCCTGACAGGGCCCTCAGCAGGCCTTGTGACCCTAGTATGGCTACACGACCCTCCTCTCTCTGGTGAGCTCGCTTCTTATCTCATTAGGAAAGTGGGCACTCATAGGAGACCATGCTTTCACCCACCCATAAGCCAATCCATTTGTATCTTCTGGCCCCCGCTTTCCCCTCCCTCCCGTTACACAGGATAGCCTTGGGAAGAAGATAAGAACTAGTGTCACTGAATGCTGAGTGTCCCTCCCTAGCACAGTCCTTCTTGTGCATCAATCACTCAATCCCGTTACAACCCTGGGTGACACATTCATCACCATTTTTATTTCACAGATGAGGAAACTGAGGCACAGGAAGGTTAAGGTTCTTGGGTGAGCTGTGCATGCTTTTCTGTCAGAGAGCATACCTCCATGGTCCCTAAACCTATGTCCTCCCGCCTACCCACAGGGGATGCTCTGTCCTTTCCCCTCCCCGTTTCCTGGTGTCGCTTCCTCTCCACTGGATTGTCCCCACAAGCAGGCGAACGCACTGAAATACCTTCCGTTTCTCAGGTCCTTTGTGCAGCTGACATCCTTGAGGAGAGGTCTACCCCTCTCTGGATCCTCCTTGACTAAGCCTTTTATACCTCTCACTGCGGTGAAACCCTCCAGGTCCTGGGAAGACTCTGCTGTTATCAGGGTAGCAGACCTGATCCGTCTGCCAGCATTTGTTGGTGATTGATTCTTGGCAAAGCATTTGATTCGTATTCTCACTCATCCAATTATATCTTTCTTTGAGTTGTTTATTCATTGAGAATCACGTACATAAACCTCTATGCACCCCCCAGGCCCCTGGGGAAGAAAAGTAAAAACTCAGAGGCCTGTTTTGTTGGTTCAGGTCCTGCTCCTGCAGCAACCTGATCGCATCACCGGCACAGTGAAGAGTGGAGGCACCTGTTTTAAAAGTAAAACTCTAACACGTGCTGAGCTCTCCCTAAGTCTCCCTCTGTAGGCACGGCAACAAAAATGGAAAGTAACAACCGGGGTCACAGAAAGAGCAAAACCCCGAAGACAAAGACAGGGAAATGCAGGTTTTTCTGTAATGAGCTCTTACGCTATTGCTTCAGAAATAATTTCTCATCAATTTCCTACTGTTGCTAGCCATAAGAGAATCAGAATGGGATGTGGAAGGGAAACCAGCACATCTGCTTTCTCTCTCTGGTTTTCGAACTTTTGTTCAGATGGTGGGCAGCTCGTTTCTGAGACCGGAACCTCCCCGTGGGACGTCGCATGACAGCTCCGCAGGCTTGATTCTGCATGCTTCTCAGCTAGCATTGTGGAGCTTCTCTAGCAACGAGGAGCCCAGGATCCCCAAACTATTCACGCCCCACATTTATGACACCCCCTCTGTGTTTGCCGGTATCAGGGATGGCCTGTCACTCTCCACGGAGTGAGAACTGGCGGGTCCCCCATTAGAACTGAAACAAACGCCAGCCAGCCTCCCCAGGCTCATCTTCCCAGCCTTCCCAATACGCCAGGAGCTGTCACCGTGGGCAGCCTCTCACTCACAGCTGGTCTCTGTCCGCGGCCACTGTGTGTGATATGCCCCGAGGTACTTCAGCCCATCACTCTGCATGACAGGATGTTCCTGAGAAAGGGGACACTGCCACTGTTTGTCCCTTTCCCCAAATGGAAGTCAGTTCTGTTAGGAAATCATTGGTTGACATGTAATTTGTTCCCGCTGGGATCTGGTGGACGATGGTATGTTCTCGTTGTACGACTGACTGCCGTGGGACTCCACTTGCACCTCCCCTGTTAGTTCCTGTGGCAGACCCTTCTGCAGGGCGTGGGCCCAGCTCCCACTCGGAGATGCACAGGACCCACGCCCACAGATAGGTTCTTTCATGGGTAATCAGATTTGCAATATACTTAGGCTGTTGTGAGAGTGTGCTGCTCTGCTGAAACCCCCTCACCCTGCAAGTACCTTGCAGGGCCCAGTGTAAGCCTGTCTGTTCATTTGCTAATGTCCTTGTTCTGTGATGTAATGAGGGGCATTGGCTCCTTTGTTGTAACCAGGTAGAGTGAGGAGAATCCATCTTGGAATGTAAGGAGAAAGGATTTAGAATAAAGGCCTGTCATGGCGGAGGCCTCGGCTTTGGCTCCTCTTGAGAGAAAGCCTTGCGGTTATCCTTATTCCTCCACCAGACTCAGCAGTCTGTGTGCATGTTTTAATTCATCCATAATGACGTGGATACTGCTGGCTGGTGTCCACTACAAGTTCCCAAAGAGAAAGACGCAAAGCAAATGTATCAGAAAGTGCTGGAACACAGGGAACATTCTCATTGGGGTTGGGTGGCCAGCTCGGCACTGCTGGCATTCAGGGGCAATAAGTTAGCACTGGGCTCAGCCAATTGTAGTAAATGCTTCCCTTTGGCCCATTTCCATGGCCAGAGTGACTGCCTCCTGTCTGTTTTGTGTGTAATTTCTCTTCTATCATCTGCCTGCCATTTTATTTTGGTTCATGGTGCCTTTGGGCCCCCAAATACACTGAGCCCAAAGGAGACATTGAAAGTGACCTGGCTGAATGGCCATGACATTGTTGGCAAGGTCCAGGGGTCAGTGCTGGACATGATGTTACGACTTTGCATTCTTTGCACATTCTTCGCCTTTGTGGACTTAGAGAGAGGGGATGAGGGAGAAGGAGAGGGAGAGAAACGTCAATGTGTGGTTGCTTCTCACGTACCCCCTACTGGGGACCTGGCCTGAAACCCAGGCATGTGCTCTGACTGGGAATTGAACTGGAGACCCTTTGGTTCACAGGTCAGAGCTCAATCCACTGAGCCACATCAGCCAGGGCTGGGAGTTCTTTCTTTCTTTTTTTGTTGTTTTATTACAGTTGTCCCAATTTCCCCCATCACTGAGAGTTCTTATCAGGCACCAACTGCCTCCCAACACAGGCCTTGTGTTTTCGGCTCCTTTAACTGCTCCCGAGGCCAGCGTGGGAGACAGTCACCAGACTGTCACAGTCATTTGCAACTGCTGTGCTGCAGGGCTTGTCAGGACATCCAGCCCCCTAACTACTGAGTCAAGGCACTGACCTCTTTTCCCTTAGATTGTCAAATAAAAAAATGACCACAGCCAACCTGACCGTAGCTGTCCGGTGTGAATGAAAAAAATTATGCTATTTTTATATTATCCTATGCAAAATATAATATATTTTGGTGTGTCACAGAGTTTTAGTAATTAATTATGTAAGTAATTATTTAGTAATAAATTAATTTATGTGTGCCATGTTGAATTCACCTACCTGGAGGTTAAACAGTCATTCTAGCTATTTGTTATACATGAGTTATGAGAAATGGTTTTATTGTATCATCTATAACCTTCTTTAGAGCTCTATAGTGTATGTAAAAAATAAATGTTGCAAATGAAGAAAGGACACTGAGGTTGAGAGAGCTTAAGTAACAAGCAATAAATCATAGCAGTGGTTTCACCCAGTTCTTTCAACCTCACACATGTGTACCTCTTCCATGGTGCCATGCTGCCCTGCAGCCACCACAGAGTTTAAAGATGCAGTAGAATTCTTGGATTTTCAATAGAAGAACCTGGTTCAATCCATGACTTTCTCCTGTTACGTGACCCAGGCTCTATTATTAGCATGAGAAAGCTGGAGGCTCACAGCTTGTAAACAGCTTGCAACAAGAATGTCAACCAACCAAAAAAATAAGCTTTACAAGCCTGGGGGCTGAAGGATGATGAGTCTTGGAGAAAAATATGATTTCATCCCTTCAGGTGACCCTTGAAGAGTGTAGATTTGAAATGCACAGGTCCACTTACACACAATTTTTTTTCAATAAATACTGTAAATGTATTTTCTCTTCTTTATGATTTTCTTAATGGCATTTTCCCTCTAGCTTACTTTATTGTAAGAATACAGTATAAACACATGTAACATAAAAATATATGCTAATGGGCTGATTATGTCATCTGCAAGGCTTCTGGGCAACAGTAAACTATTAGGAGTTAAGTTTTATGGGAGTTAAAAGTTATACGTGGATTCTCAATAGTATGGGGGTTTGGCACGCCTGACCCCTCCCTCTGGGTTGTTTGAGGGTCAACTGCACTAGTTTGTGTGGTTTGTAATTCTGTCACTAATGTTACTTAGAATGTGGGAATCAGAACCATAGGAGCTCAGTGGTCAAGGTCTTACTGCTGTCTTCCCCCAGGGCACCATGATGAAAAGCGATGGCTCTCTGACATTAAAACTCCAGGCTTCAGCCCTGACCGGTGTGGCTCAGTAGGTTGAGAATCATCCTGCAAAGCTAAAGGTCACAGGTTCGGTTCCTGGCCAGGGCACCTGCCAGGGTTGCAGATTTGGTCCCAGTCGGGGTATGTGTGAGAGGCAACAGATCGACATTCCTCTCTCACATTGATGTTTCTCTCCCTTTCCTTCTTCCTCCCTTCCCCGTCTCTAAAATAAATAGATAAAATCTTTAAAAAGAGTTCTAGAGCTTCAGTGCACAGGAAGAAGAAGGGCTTCTTAAAAGCCCGGTTGTTTAGTGTGGTAGCAGAATAAGGGCCTCCAAAGATGTTCGTGCCCTGGAATCTGTGAATATGTGGGTTGCATGGCAAAGGAGAATTAAGGATGCAGATGGGCTTAAGTTGGCCAATCAGGTGACCCTAAGATGGAGAGATTATTCTGCATTGTTGAGCTGAGCCCAATGTAGTCACAAGGGTCCTTGTCTGTGGAAGAGGCAGAAACAGAGTCTGGAGCAGATGTGATTCTGGAAGCGAGGGCGGGGGATGTGATGTGAGGACTCTCCCACCAGGGCCGGCCTTCAAGCAGGAGGAAGCAGCCAGGAGTGAAGTAGTCTCCAGAAGTGGGAGGGGCGGGAAACACAGCCTCCCTGAGCATCCCCAGCAGGGACACAGTCACACTGAAACCTGGATTTTAGGACTTCTGACCTCCCGAACCATAAGACAATAGATCTCATTGTTTCAAGCCACTACGGTGTGGTCCCTTGTTACAGCAGCAATAAGAAAAGAACACATTCAGTCTCCCTACTTACTCATGAAGCTGACATTAATTGTGAAAATAGGGCTGTTAGTTAGAATACTGGTTTGACTGCCAGAGATAAAAACAACAGTGGTGTAAGTAAGTAGACATTTATTTTGCTTATGTAAAAGTCCAAACCAGTAGCTCCTGGAGTAGCCCACTTTGCCCCCAGAGCCCCAGGCTCCATCTAACCTGTTGCTCCTTTGTTCCTGGAGGAGACGGCCCTTGTTGGCGTGGCTGAAAATAGCTCACCCCATATGCTGGACTGTCACCACCAAGGGGGAAAGTGGCGTGGGCCTTCCCGACAGGCATGGGCAGCAGAGAGAGAGCCTGAGCAGGGAGAGAGCAGGTAGCCCCATCTCTGGACATGGAGGGATCAGAGGTCAGATCCCAGCATCCTCGGATCCTCCCTGCCCAGCATCATCTCTGGATCAGGCTGATGAAACAGGCGCCAAGTGACTGAGAGATTCCAGGAATTGCCGTACCGTTATCCCCGCCAATGTTTATGATATCAGATGGTACCACGTGCCGTCAACTGTGGCAGGGCCAGGAGGTGTTTATATTGCATAGCCCTGCACTCAAAATCCCGGCTAGCTAGCTCTCTGCACAGGCTTCCCTGCATCTCACTCATCTTGCTAAACTTTGACCTATATTTTATGTGACTAAATTTTTGGGGTGCCAGTTACTATGAAATGCTAAACTTTTACTGTTTTATCATCTTAGCCTCACAACAGCCAGGGAGATACTAAAAGTCTCACTGTTTTGCAAATGAGGAAATGAAGGCAGAGATATTTAATGATTTGTCTAGGTTTACACAGCTAGACAGTAGTGGGAAGACATTTGAATTGCTCGGCATCTGGCTGCAGTCCTTGAAAAGGTAAGAATGGATCTTGGAGAAAAGTTAGCAGTCTCCTCCATAAGTTTTTGCACTGATGGAAACCAAAGAAGGCTGTGGTCATAGGTAGTTTTGTACCAGATGGACATATAAGCATAGCTCAGAAGGTTGTGACCACTGTTCAGAGCTGACAGCTCATATTACCTCTCCTAGGAGAAGATGATGGGGACGTGGCAGGTGAAGAAACACCAGGACTCTGTCCTCCCACCTAGACAAAAATTATACTGGCCAAATCTGTCTGATGTAACTATTTTGGAACTCTGGAATTTCCCGATAGCTTACAACTTCTAGAAGAAAGATTGGGTCCTAAATTCCATTCAATTTTTATCAATTTCAGCTCTTAGCACAGCAGCAGCCACCATCTCCCACCCCCAGCCCTGTGGCAGGAGTGGTCTGTGGGCTCCAGGGGTAGCTGGACACAGATTCCAGGAGTTAGGATGGGAAAGGGCAACCTTCTCCTCCAGATAACAGGGGTCAGCGCTCTGAGCTCTAGTTGTTGTGTTCGACCGCACAGAGGCAGGCGGCCAATGGTGTTGCTCCCGCCCCCACCACCCTGCCCATGAAATGCCATGTGATGTAAAAGGCCAGTGCATCCCTTTATCTCATCATTTCTTTCTTTTTCACCTTTTAAGGGACTGACATTAAAGACTAGGACATTCAAAGCAGCTCCAGGTGGGGGAGAGTTAGACAGTGACCACCCACTCTCAGGAAAAGGTGGGGACTCTGGAAGGACCTGGGGAGAGCATATGTTTGTATCTCAGCTGATCCTTGGCACACAGAGAGCCTACAACAATTAAAAAACCCCACAATCAATAGCAAACCCCGTGGAAAAGAAAGAATCTGATTTCCAGGGTTACCATGTTATTAGATTCAAATGTCCAGTGTTCACCACCAACAGCAATCATGAGTTATACAAAACCCAGGAAACTATAGACTGCTCAAAGGGAAAAAATAAATGAATAGAAGCAGTCCTTGAAAAAAGACCTGGCTGCAGAAGTGCTACACAAAGAATGGAAAACAACTGTATTAAAGAGGTTCAAAGAACTAATGGAAGATGTGGAGAAAGTCAATAAAAGGATGTGTGATCAAAATGGAAATGCAAGTAAAGAGATAGAAAACCTAAAAAGAAAGCAAAACATAATTCCAGACCTGAAAAGTATAGTAATGGAACTAGAAACCTTACTGCTCCAAGACAGATGTGAGCAGGCAGAAGAAAGTATCCACAAACTTGAAGATTGGGCAATGGGAACCAGCTAGTCTGATCAACGGAAAGGAAAAAGGCTTAGGACAAATAAACAGAACTTAAGGACTCCTTATAGGAGTCCCAAAAGGGAAAGAGAGAAAGGGATAGAAAGAATATTTGAAGAAACAATGGCTCAAAACTTCCCAAATTTGATGAAAGACATGAATATCAAGTAAAACACAAAAGAAAGACAGTAAGACAGGAAATGAGGGACAAAGGAATCTACAGGGCATTAAAAAAACCAGCAGCACAATACAGAAGTCCCTCTTTCTCTGTATTACTTTAACTGTAAATGGGTTAAGCCCTCCAATTAAAGGACAAAGATGGGCATAATGACAGAAAAACATGTGATCCAACTATGCTATCTACAAGAGACTCACTTAAGATCCAAGACACAAATAGTTTGAAAATGAAAAGATAGAAAAAGATATTTCATGCAAATAGTAACCAAAAGATAGCAATAGTGGCTACACTAATATCACACAAAATAAACTTTCACTAAAAAATTACAAGAGAGAGCCATGGCTGGTGTAGCTCAGTGGATTGAGCGCGGGCCTGTGAACCAAGGGATCACAGTTCGATTCCCAGTCAGGGCACATGCCTGGGTTGCAGGCCAGTTCCCGGCAGGGGACGCATGAGAGACAACCATACATTGATGTTTCTCTCC
This sequence comes from Anoura caudifer, assembly GCA_004027475.1. Lineage (NCBI taxonomy): Eukaryota > Metazoa > Chordata > Mammalia > Chiroptera > Phyllostomidae > Anoura > Anoura caudifer. Next base: position 156,462 of record PVKU01003863.1, on the reverse strand, counting down.
CTCTCTCTCCTTCCCTTTCCCTCTAAAGATAAATAAATAAAATGTTTAAAAAAATTACAAGAGAGAAAGAAGAACGTTATATACAAATAAGAGGTTAAATACAGCATGAACATATAACTATTATAAACATTTATGTATCAAATAATAGACCATCAAAATATAGGAAGCAAAAGCTGACAGATTTGAAGGGAGAAAGAGACAGTCTTACATTAACAGTTGGAGGCTTCGGTATCCCATCCCATTCTCCATAATGAATAGAACAAGCACACAGGGATAAGTAAGGAAACAGAGGGCTTCAACAACCATAAGCCAACTAGATTGGACACTTTCTAACTCATTCTAGTTTTAGTGATGATACCAAGGCCTGCCAAGACACTACAAGAAAAGAAAGCTACAGACCAAAAGTCATTATGAACATTGACCAAAAAAGTCCTCAATGAGATACTAGCAACACAATCTAGCATTTTAGAAAATCATGACCAGGTGAGCTGTATTCCTTGTGCACAAGGATGCTTGAACATATGAACATTAATCCACCATATTAACTGAATGAAGGAAGGGAACATTAATCCCCCACATTAACGGAGTGAAGGAGGGAGAAACCCTATGATAACCTCAACATTTTTTTTAACAAAACATTTGACAATTTGACAAAATCTAACATCTGTTCATTATAAAACCACCCAACAAACTAGGAATATAAAGGTAAACCTTCAACATAATAAAGGCCATATATGAAAAATTCATGGTGAACATCATACCAATGATGAAAGACTGATGATTTTTCTTCAAGATCAGGAAAAATACAAGAATGCTTGTTTTTTGCTACTTCTCTTCTACATAGTATGAGAAGTCCTAGACAGAACGATTAGTTAAGGAAAAAAAAAAGAAAAGAAAAGGCATCCAAATTGGAAAGGAGAAATAAAATTATATCTGTTCATAAATGATATGATATTATATGTAGAAAACCCTTAAGATTCCACAGAGAAACTATTAGAACTAATAAATAAATTCAGTAAAGTAGCAGAATACAAAGTCAACACATAAAAATTATTGCATTTCTATGCACTAACAATGAACAAACTGAAAAGGGAATTACAAAAAAATATACAACATGATGCCATATAGAATAGCATCAAAAAGAATAAAACACTCAGTACTTAACCAAGGAGGTAAAAACTTGTACAATGTAACCTATAGAACATTGCTGAAATAAATTAAAGTAGACATAAGTAAGTGGAAATATATCCCATGTTCGTGGACTGAAAGATTTCATATTGCTAAGATGTCAATACCACACAGAGTGATCTGCAGTGTTAAAGCAATCCCAATAAAAAACCCAAGGATGTTTTTTGCAGATGTAGAAAAATCCATTCTAAAATTTGGATGGAATCTCAAGGGACCCTAAATAGACAGAACACTTTCCACAAAGAAAGAACAAAGCTGGAGGACTCACACTTCCTGCTTCGTGTGTGAGTGTGTGTGTGCGAATGTGTGTGTGTGAGGGGGGGGAAGAGAGAGAGAGAGAGAGAGATCTTATGACAAGATCATTCAGTCAGGAAAGAACAGTCTTTTCAACAAACGGGGCTGGGAAACCTGGATATGCAGATGTAAAAGAATGAAGTTAGACCTTTACCTAACACCACTTACAAAAATTCACCCCAAGTGGATTCAAAATGTAAATGTAAGACTTAAAACTATAAAACTCTTAGAGGAAAACATAGGACAAAAGCTTCTTGACATTGTATTTGGCAATTATTTTTTGGGGATATGATACCATAGCCACAAACAACAAAAGAAAAAGAATTGACAAGTTAGATTTCAATTCTAAAGTAAAATGTAAAATTTTTAATGTAAAAATGTAAAAATTTTATGCATCAAAAGACATCATCAACAGAGTAAAAAGTCAACCCACAGAAAGGGAGAAACCATTTTCAAATCATGTATCTGATAAAAGATTGATATCCAGAATTTATAGAGAACTCTTAAAACTCAACAACAAAAAAAGGACCCAGTACAAAAGGGGACAAAAGACTTGAGTAGATAGTTCTCTGATGCAGACATACAAATGGCCAATGAGCACATGAAAAGATACTCAACATCGGTAATCACTAGGGAAGTGCAAATCAAAACTATGATGACATACCACCTTATGCCCATTAGGGTGACTGCTACAAAAAAATAAATAACCCAGGAAGTAACACATGTTGGTGAGCATATGGAGAAATTAAAACTGTTGTGCACTGTCGGGGGAAATATAAATTGGTAAAGATGCTACAGAAAGCAATATGGTAGTTCTTTAAAAAGTTAAAAATGAAGTTACTACATGACCCAGCAGTTCCACTTCTGGGTGTACACCTGAAAGACCTGAAAGCAGCTCTCAACGACATGGTTGTATGCCCACATGAAAGGCAGCTATTCACAATGGTGATCATGTGGAAGCAACCCAAACGTCCATCCATGGTGAATAGACAAGCAAACTGTAGTATGTTCAGACAATGGACTATTAGTCTGAAAAGGAGGGAAATTCTGACTCCACCTCTTGATGGAAGGGGCTGCAAAGCCACGTGCAAGGGTGTGGATCACAAAGGGGAGAAGACTTTGCGACTGTTCATGCAGTTGGTCTAAGGGAGTGTTCCTTGGCAACATGTCACATTGAAGGTGTGTTTTATCAGTCTAATCCATGAGCGTTTTAAAATATTAGCCATGCATGTGTGCCTAGATAAACCACCACTTGAAAAAGGAAAAGCAGAGAATTCCTATAATATCATTGCACCAGAAAGAACTTGGTCCCTTTCCCAATGGAAAGCTGAGATGCTCTTGAAATAGAATAGATGTTAGTAACTGGATCAAGATCTCTGCTCTCATTATTTCTGTCCTTATTTAACATTCAGATCCACTCCAAGTCCCAGGGTCTCAACCATACATTTTCCACACCCACTTTGATGGTGGGCCACTTGGCAGAGAAGGTGACTCCCACCTGCCCCCCAGCTTCTCCTGGGCTCAGGCTTCGGCAGTGCTGCTGGGCAAAGCTCCCTGCTCCAGTCTAATCTCCGAGCCCCAGTGGGGGAAGGGACCAAGATGTCAGAGATAAGGGAAGGAGCGCTTCCCTGCAAAGCCACTGCCAAGCTCTGAATGTTGGATTGAATGAGAAAAATAATTGCCTGTCGGAAGAGCTCATTTCGTTTCAGAAACCTTGTGTCCATCTTTCCTTTTGACAGAGGTCCTCAAGTTTCTGTTCCTAGGTCCAGGATGCTCAGCCAATGGTGACTCCGGTCTGTGTGAGTGATGGACAGGCCGTCACTGCCCGTTGGGTTTGGACGGTGCCTGGGGACTCCCCTGGGTCTGAGGGAAGCTGGCGCTGGAGAAGGGAACACCTGGGCAAGGAGTCTGCGAAGTCCCAGGAGGAGCGAAATTTTGTTTATTCACATTCAGCTCTCACAAAAGGGGGGTTTCATGTGGCCTCCAAAAGGAAGCATGTAACAAAACTTTAAAATCAATCAGAGCGAAGGAAGAATAGGACAAGAAGAATGAGCGAAACCCTAATTTCCTTTTAGGTAAGTCAGTCAGGAAAAGATAAACAATTATATGAGTCCTGGGGTTCATCTACTTTTTGAAATAGGGCTTTTTAAGTCTCTAAACTTTATTTGACATGAAATGAAGACCCCCACCCTCCAACATAACCAGCCGGGAACAAAATGGAGAGAGGCCATCTAAGCTCATTTTCCCTCCTCTCCCCCTTTCCCTCAGAGGCACTAGGCTCTTCATGCAGGATGGGGAGCTACTGTGACCACCCCTGGATCCCAGGTGACCTGGGCAGATGACATGTGGAGAAGCACCATTCTCAGGAGGCCTTTAATTATGTCACACAAAAGCTGATGGCTCCGGGTGAGGGGAGTGGCCTGGAGCTCTGACACAGGGCCGGAAGTAGGTGCCACGAGACATTCAGTAAATAGTTGCTGAATTGAGTTATTGAATTGAATTGATTCTTTCTGCTAAGTAGGGCTAAAATACTGCTCCCGTCACAACAGCAGAAGACAAAAAGAAGTAGGGACAGGCTGTGCCAGGTAGAAGCCCATTAACTCATTAAATAGAAAGCTGCATTCTGCAAACTACATTAGGGAGGAGGGAACTTTCTGGAAATCAGCTGGTAAAGACTCAGCTCACCAAGGCTTTGCTTTCAGAAGCAAGGCGAGAGCCCTGCAGGGGGACTGCAGCAACTGTCAGAGGTCAGGGCTGGCAGCCTTCCCTGCTCCCCTCTTATTGTTGCCCCTGTTTCCCTGAGAAAATGGAACTGTCAGAAGATACCTTTCAGCCTGGAGCCATGAAGCCCCCCCACTCCCCGCCCCCCCCCCCCCCCCCCCCCCCCCCCCCCCCCGCCTTTGCCCCTGTTCGTTCTTTGTCTCCTGGGTGCGATATCTGAGGCCTCCACTTCAGGGCCACAGTCTGTGGATCAGTGCCCACCCCCCACCCCCGCCCCGCCTGTCCCCTCACCCTCTGTCCTATAAACCTGCAGGAACAGCTTTTGTTTGTCTTAACAACAGTAGGGCCAGCACAGGGTGGGGGCGGGGGGGGGGGAGGACGGCCACATCCGTGATCCCTGTCCTACTCCTGCTACTGTCTTTCCTGGGCTCTCCTCTCCAGCCCCGTTCCTGACCAGCTAGTTCCAGCACTTGCCTGCTTGCCTGTTCCTCATCCCCTTCTCTCAGAGGCTCAGACACCCACCCCGACCAGCCAGGCCTCCCTCCCTCCCACTCCATCTGGATAACTGGCGACTACGTCTCTGTCACTGTCTCCGTCTTGGTGACTCCTACCTTCTTGGAAGACTCTCCACTCCCTCTCCCGGAGCCTCTAGGACACTGTCCCCTGGGGTCCCTTACTCCTTCTCAGCCTCTGTCTCATTTGCTGATTCCTCTTCCTTTTTGCCAACTTCTAAGCCCTGGCTTCAGAGGAATCCATTTTCATTGTTAAAGAGTCCTTTGCCCTTTCTATGCTTGTTGTTGTCCCTGCCTCTAAAGGTAGATGGAGGAGGAAGCCTCCACCAACGTCTCCATTGGGGACATTTCTGCGAAATGCCACACTCACGGACTCCGCAGCTCTCTGAGGTCCTATAAGCCTCTCAAATCTGACACTTTCAAATCCAAGCTCTTGATTTTTATCCACAAATATGTTCTCCTCATTGTCCTTTTTCATCCCAGTTAATAGCAAATTCATTCTTCAAGTTGCTTGGGTTAAAAAAAAAACAGATCCTAGACTCCACATCCCAACCATCAGCAACTTCTGTCCATTCTGCTTCAAGACATACCCGGCGCTGACCACTCCCCTCACCTGAGCCTCCCCATGCCTCACCTCACAGCAGCCTTCTCACTAGTCCCCGGATTCCGGCCTTGAACCTGCGCCATGGCTCCCGAGGGTGGCACTTGCTCTCAGTGGAGGCAGGATTTAAGGAGGATGATGCACGGGGAAATGGAAGGGACACTGTCCGAGCTACTCCTGACTGCGAGACCAAAAGGAAAGCCATGCCAGCGGTGACATTTCTTGTAGCAAATGGCCCGATCTCCAGTTCCTTTCTTCCTTTCTCCCATGTTTGAGGCTCTGACATGACAAAGAAACTTGTGTTCCTACCTCCCTCCCTTTTTCTGTGTCTAAAGCTTTTAAGCCTGGAGCTGTACGAGCGCAGACAGGGATTTAGCCGAGTACGAACCTCACTCTCAGGACCACCAAACAGGAAAGCACCGGACACACCGAGATGGTGCCTCGAAAGAAAGCCAGGAGGCACACTTCCAGGACTTGGAACGAAGGCTTCTTCTTCTTCTTTTTAATTTTATTTTAATTGTTGTTCTTGTACAGTTTTCTGTCTTTTACTCCCATCCCAGCCCACCGCCTCAGCCCTCCCCAAGAACAAAGGCTTCTTAAGGGGCTACTTAGAAGAAACACAAGGGAAAATTGGAAATGTTCAAATTCAGGTTCTCAACAAAATTGAAGAGAACTTTATATCTATAAACCTCAGCCAGACAACTTTCTGAAACCATACCACACTGCATGGAGATGTGAGACGCGGTTGCTACATGGAGAACCCCAGTGGAGGCAGTGCAGAGCAAGCGTGGTGTCACTGAATGCCAACTAAGTGACCATTAGCCAGGAATGAGAAGCATCCACAGAACACAAACACACCAAATCAAAACAATAACACGAAAGTGACGAGTCAAATGTAAGTGGTTCGGAGGAATCCCAGAAGGAAAGAACATAAATGCAAGCAAAGGGACACTCATCACTGGAAGAAAGCTTTCCGAAAGAAGGAAGAGGCAGGCAGTAGCACCCAAGGGCTTACTGAGTATCGGAGGAAAAGAAATGAGACTAATGCGAAGTCTTAGTTGGGGGAAGAATTTGAATTTTAGACATAAAGTAAAAAATGTTTGTATATCCATCCAGGCAGGGAGAGCTGAGAAGACAGAGGGAATAGAGGAGCTATCCGCAAAGGAATAAACAGACTGGCCTCTGTTCAGTGTTTCATTCCAGAACAGCCACGCTGATGCAATGCGAAGCCCAGCCAGATCGGCCTTGATGTGTGAAGTTAATAGAAAGACATGTCCAAAGGCGCAAGTGTCCAGAGAGTGCATTACCCTGGGCTCGCCTTGAAACCGTCACCTCTTTCTACGCAGCAGCCAACTGATCAATGAATTAAAATAAACTCCTTTAAAAAGAGAACTCTGTTAAGCATAATGCTAGTGAAGCGGGGTGAATTAAACCCAACCAATTCTTTTCATCATGTCATACAAATGTCAACATAATCATCGAAAGAGATGCTACAAAAGTAATCTAAATTTTTAAATAATTTTGATCGGTTGTGTGATAGTCCTCAGATTATGTTCAGAAGAAACAGAATGAGATACAAGGGCAGGGAGTGTGGCTAAACCTGGTAAAGGACCGTCCATGGGCAAGTTGCTCAGCCCACAAGGTCGGGTCATGGAGCAAGTGGCTGCTGTGGTCCTGTTCCTGAGCACCTGGTCGGGGCGGCAGTTCAGTTCTCAGATACGACTTTGAGTAAGGAAGACATCTCAATAAATGAAAACCGCACGCAAATGAAAACCGCACAGGAGATGGACCTGCTGTTTTACTCTAGATGTTAGCATAAGAGAGAAGTAGTTTCTGACCAACTTCCTGAATGACCACTAACTGACATTTAAGACAGGACAGACAGTTTTGGAGCTTCTGGCTGTAACAACGGTCATCCTCCAGGAACCTTTGTTGACTTCAGCTGAGGAGCCTTTCTGAGTACTGTGAAGCCGCTCTGACTGTGACCCCCGTGACTGACCCCCAGGAGGAGCAAATGCAGGTAAGCAGCACCCGTTTCTTCTATAGTTATAGCAAGAGTACAGACTCTTTCTAGTGAGCACATAAATCAGTTTGCTTGTCTTACTTTGCCTTGTTTTTAAGCTCCTATGACAAAATCCTAGCAGACAGTGTCCTCTGAACGGATACACCACAGTTTTTAAAAATTGCCAAATAATGCTTTAACGAGATTGATTGCTACCAGCATCTGCCACAATTTGTTGGGCCCAGTCCTGATGAAAGTACTTGGGTTTGTTTCCGGTCCTCTGGGGCAGGCATTTCCCAACTTTCTGGAAGTTGCAATATCCAATTGTTTATTTGATTACCTAACTGCCTTTTCCAATCTCCTCCACCCAAATGAAACAAGCTTTACTCTTTAGTAGTTAATGGGTGGGGACTGAAATTGTTATTGTTCTGAAAAATTTTAGAGACTGTTACAATATCCTTTTACCTAATGGGGCTGAAAATCATGGTTCCAAGGCAACAGTCAGAGTGAATGGGACTCAGAGCCAAGAGGGGAAAAAATAAGTCAAGAGGGAACAAATGTGGCACAGGGTCAGGAAGGGGAGAAATCAACAGAGAACTTAATTAGTGAAAGCCGATGGAGCCCCCAGGTGTTGTCCCTCAGCGCAGGGGGTGGGAGTGGGTTATATTTATATGATTGCCGAGGGGACTAAATATACACAATTCATTAATTCAATGAGGAGTCTTTTTGAGCACTTGCTATAGTACGGGCAATTTGACAGACATTAAAGGAAAAAATAAGAAGAAATAAAATAATGTTTATTCCCTGAGGGACTCCAGACCTACCAGGGAAAAACAATGCTAAAACTGGGAGAACAATGAACAACTATGTTCATGAGACAAGACCAGAAAGCAAACCCAGTCCCACCCACAGACTTCACCCAAATGGGGCTGTGTCTGGTTGTCGGCACTGTTGGGTGACAGCAGGTATGGCTGCTCTCTTCATTGCCCCGTTGTGCACACCCAACAGTCTGGGAAATGGTCATGAAATAGAAACTCCCAACGGATGGACGAAAGACTACCAAGCGAGACCCTTGTGATGTGGCCACATTTCTCCAGTAAAGAACTTGTTTAAAAGGTGTCGGTATTGAGTGTATAGTTCAGGCAGGTTTGGAAGTGTATTATTTGGGAAATCGAAAGCCAAAGGAAGAGAGTTCTTATCATCTCAGGGTTTACAGCCTTCTTTTATATTTTTATGTCAGAAGATGAGACTGGCAGAGAAACAACTCTCAGCCAGTGTCTGCCCGATAGCCGGGGCTCCAGGATGCTGCATGGCTGGGTGGCTGCCCCGGGTGAGCACGGGGGCCTTCTACTAGTTAGTTCCTAGGTGAGTTCATGAGTGGATTGGCCATCTTCCAGGGAAGAATCCAACAGCCAGAGTTCTCCAGTTCCTGCTGCTGTTGGGGCCACTGGCAGATAGGGTAAAGGAAGGCCTCAAGGGAGAGCCCCTAACCCCAAAGCTCTGTGCGGGCCCCCACCTGGATCTTGGGCTGCTTCATCCTAGTAAATTCACCTTCTTTTCCAGCGATTCCTTCTGGTGGGAAAGACCACTTCTGTCCTTCATGTGGATTCACCAGGCAGAGAGCAGAGCCAGTCCTGCCTGCCCCCTCGCCCTGCATCGGGGACGCCTCTGCCTGTATCTGCTACTCTTTGCCACAGCTAATTCCTGTGGACGCCAACAAAATGACCACCCCCAGCTGCCTCTGCGCAGTGACACTTGAGTGCATTCTCTGCTGTAGGCAGATGCCTTCTGTAATTGTATTGCAGTATCTACAGCCCGTGTACCCAGCTTTTGGGTTTGTATTAGTTCTGACTGCTCCAAGTTTAGGATGTCAAATAGTTGCACAAGAAGCTCTGGGCTCCTTCCTCTCCCCCAGTCTTCACTGGCCCCATGCAACCATTTTAACTCTTTAGCTGTCTCTTACAGGTTTTTGTAAATTTAATAGCTTAGAAATTAATGCCATTTACTAATTTAAAAAAAGGATTTCACTGCCTTACTCCCCACGGCACTCACATCTTTTATTTCCACACTCATATTGTTACAGAGCAAACAGAAGGTCCATTATTGTCCGCCACCTTATGGAAAGATGCCTCTCAAAGCCAGAGATTTGTGAAAAGGAAAGGAAATGTTTATTTAATGCTATACAGAGTTAAAGTAGCAACTTAACTTCATTAAAATATCAAAGTCCTTCAGGATACCCACAGACGCCCACAGTGCTTCCTATCTCCCTCTGCC